>NXHC01000017.1:0-33555 GCA_002893705.1 Metschnikowia drosophilae
TTTTGGAATTGGGCAATTGCTGGAGGAACCTTCAATCTCATGGACAAGATCTTCTTTTGTCTTTGCAACTTGACATATTGAGGCCACTTAACGTATCTGGAAACGTTTCTCTTTGGTTGGACGGCTTGGCCGATACCGAAGTTCTTTGGGGTGGACTCGATCAAAGGGTTCTTTGGAGCCTTAGAGACTGGGGCCTTAGTGGCCAAAGGGGCTGGAGCAACCTTCTTTCCTGGAGCCATTTTGTGTTGGTTGTTAGTCTGAAGAAATTTTCGGCTTTTTTTCTGTCCAGTGCAGAGCAGGCCGCGCGCGGTGCACGGGTGCACCCTCTCGATCCCACCTCTGTGTGCACCACCAGCGCTCGCTCTCGCGATGCCGCGTCACGTGCGCGCTGTGACTGCCGGCTGCTACAAGTCTCTAGTCTGTCAAACCCAAGTTTATTCCATTATGTTCCCGGCACCGGGTCACGGCGGATGTTGCCAAGATCCCAGTGCATTATTATGTTCCCTGGCCGGTCATGCAGTAGAACGCAGTCGAACGTCCCGCTAGCCTCACTTGAGCCGCAAGCGTATCGGCCACAAGCACATCCAAAGAGCAGCACACATGCCAACGGCAGCCACTCAGCTCAGCGGGAGCCACCGCAAGCTGTGCCAGCCCTTGATGGTGTACTGTGACGCCGTTTTGCCAATTGTAGGTGAGGACTTGCAGTCCATCAGGCTCGCCGTTTTCAAAGCACCCGCAGGTGGAAGAGACGATCTGTTTGATGACCACGGGGGCGCCCGGCCACCCTTGGCAACAATAACAGGGTACTTGCTCCTGACAGACTCGTCGATTTTGGCGTACTCCGCGCAATCAATCATGCTGCGCGGGCAGGGGTCACTTCGTGGCGGAAGAATCACCGAACCCCAGAGTTTCTCCCTGGAAAGCTCTGAGTACTTCTTCAAACCATGTTCCGCGTCGAACTTGCGCAAGTTCCTGCTGCGGCACATGGCTCGCAGGCTTACCTGGTCGTACGGAAGCACGCCGCTCGCTCGTGCGGACGAGTCTAACGCAAAGCGTTTCAAAAAGTCACTATTGACTCTGTATTCGCGGTTCCTCACGCGTGAAAACACCATTTCAGTGTTTCGGGAGGCACCCAGGCTTTCCGTGAACGTGCAGAGCTCCTGCTCAGGCCCGCTTTCGACCTTGGGGAAGACCTCAAGTGGAAACGCGTCCGGCGCGAGACCAGTCCCGCTCGGTTGCGAGCTTTGCTGGCTCCCAGTGGCGGCGGTGTTTTTGTTGCGCATCAGGTAGTGGATGAAGTAGGCAGAGAAAAGCTGCCACGGAGTCCAGCTGGCCTTGGCGGCTCTGTTGTCCGCATCCAACGCCTGGGCACGGGCGCGCAGAAGAAGCGTGGTGAGCTTGCTCCTGCTGGTAGATTCGGGAGAACTCAAAGGTGCGCTGAACGCAGTGATGGTCGTTTGGGACGTTTGCGGCGGCGACGACGCTAGCCGGAGGCGGCTGGGCCACAGCGTCACGCAGGAAGGAGGCGCCGAGCACACACACAGCGACTCCGTGGACGCCAACGACACGAGCGACTCGTTGTACGACAGCTGGAGCACGCTGTCGGAGTCGGACTCCGTTGGCGAGTTGTCGAGTTGTGGATCTTCCAACGGATGGTTGTGGAAATGCGGCGCAACCAACTTGGCGGTGTGGCCGCGCTGTTTGAGCATCTTGACATGCTGGGGCGATTGCTTGATTTCCACAGGGGCCGAGTTCAAAGGAAGAGGTGCCGGTTCCATATCTATGGCTGCCATTCTGTTGGAGGTGGCAAGAGCAAGCCGATTGTTTTTGAATGGAAATGTGGCGAGGGGTATCTGGCAGATTCCGCTGGAGATGGTCTAAATTGCTTGCAGGTTGCTAAACACGCGGTCTTGTAGGGTGACCGAAAGGTGAGTCGTCAGCGATTGGAGGTCCAAAGGAGACGTAGCATGGAGCGGGAAGCTGGAAAGAAAAGAAAAGGTGGTGAAACAAGGTTAGCTCGCCCGCAAGAATAAGGAGCCAATCTGTGCATGAAAATTCATGTGCTGCACCAAAAAATGTCAACGGTCGTGCTGCATTATCTGCACCCTGCGGTCGTGTCTGGAGCAACAAACTCCGTTGGGCTGCGGCGCGAAACCAATGGAGTGGCGGAGAAGAATGTCTCACATGGGGAGCCCTGGCATTCCCGCGCGGTTAAGCGGCTCGTTTTTCCGGGGCTACCTGCGAGGCGCTCCACGGGGCGGCCCTGCAATGCGATAGCGATTGCCCGTGGGCGAGCCGCACCGGGGCAAGGGCCAGAATAAGCTTTTGGTGAACCGCAAGTGCGGTAGCCATTGTTGTCCCCAAGATTGCGGACACGCATCGCCTTGCTTTCTAAACAAAGCAGTAACACGCGCCGATTGTTGTGATAATATGAGCAGTTTTTCTTTCTTCTTTTTTCTTTTTGTGGCCGGCCACGGCCACTGGTGGGCAGAATTGCGCGTGAGCGTGTGGTCTGTTGGTGCGTGGGGATGAAAAAGTTTCAACCCCTGTCAGAACCAGCGGTTTCCAGCCAAGTCGCTCAGTCCGTCGCTTTCGGCTTCTTCGCAGGTAGGGGTCCGTCTCTGCATGGGGCGCTGCAGCCAAGAGCCTCCTGCAGAACGGCGGGTGCGCTAACTTCTCGTGCTGGCGAGCCCGCTCGTATGTGCGATCGATTTCGTGGAGCCGCCGCCGCCGCCGTACACCGGCCATTTCCATTGCGCTTGCGGCAGATTCAATTGAGGCCTCGCCCCGGTTGGCCGGGCCATTTTGGGAGGCACACGCGGTTCTGGTGACCTCACCGATTCGGGCCCACCTTTTCGTGACCCCACCAATTGTGGTACTTAATTCTGGTGCTCTCACATCATTCGATCTGAGCGCAGAACCCCAGGCTGGTGAGCTGCTTGGTCTCACTTGATTCTGAGCTCGCTTACTGTCTCAGTTGGTTCTGGCAGGCTCGCTTTGAACCTCACTTCTGGGTGCTAGAACTCACTTCCGGATGCTGGTGAGCTCGTAGTCAAAATCATCGAGCTCCATCTCCTCCGTGCCCACCTGCGTGTAGCCGGGACCGGGGCCACCGTCTGAAGCGCCCTTTTCGTCAAAAAGCCGGTCAATGTCTTCCAACTCGACGCCTTTGGTCTCGGGGTAAATTGCCACGACCGTCAACACAGAAAGCGCACAGCTGCCGGCGGGAAACAAGTACATAATGTAGCCAATGCGCTCCTGGAGAACGGGCGTGAGCTGGCCCACAATGTAGTTTGCGAGCCAGTTGGACGCGGTCGAAAGCGACACACCCTTGGACCGCACCGCCAACGGGTACACCTCGGGCGGGATGAGGAAGCCAATGGGGCCCCAGCTGTAGCCAAACGCGGCGTTGTAGATCATCACGAGGAGCGCCACAAGCAGCGGTGTGGCCAGCACGTCGAGGTACATGACAAACGAGATGGAAAGCAAGCACGCGCCCATGGCGATGCCGCCGCTGATCAAGATGGGCTTGCGGCCCCAGCGGTCCACCAAAAACCACGGCGGAATGGTGCTGGCGAGATAGAGCGCTGCATTGACGCCGGTCATCAACAACGCTTTGGAGTCCTCAAAGCCGGCCTCCTTAAACACCATGGGCGCGTAGTAGGAGATGATGTTGATGCCGTTCAATTGCGCAAACGCCAAGGCCGAGCACGCGATGAACACACGGCGGCGGTAGTTTTTGAGGAGGTTTTTCCACGAGCGGTCGCGCTTGGGGATCTTGATGCGCTCGTCGAGAATGGAGTTTTTGATCAAGAAGAACTCGCTCTCGGCCTTGTCGCCGTGCGGGTCATCCGCGTAGAGCAAGCACAAGACGTGGAAGCCGCGCTGGTCGTCGTCCACGTCCAAAAGCCACCGAGGGCTCTCCACAATGAAGAAGCCGCCCACAAGCAAAACCACCGCAAGAGCCACCTGGATGAAAAGCGGGAGGCGCCACGAGAGGTGCGCCGCAAACGAGTGCGGGTTGGTGCGGGCGTCGCCAATGTCCTGGATGAAGTAGCAGAAGTAGTCCACCCACACGCTCAAGAAGTAGCCCATGATGTTGCCCGTGAACTCGCCACACACCAACTTGCCGCGCTCCTCCACGGGCGAGATTTCGCACTGGTACAGTGGCACCACGGTGGAGAGCACGCCCACGCCGAAACCGCTGAAGACGCGCCCGACACCAAACACCCACAAGTTGGCGGCAAACGACTGCAACGAGCCGCCCACAATGAACACCACCGTGCCGAGCAAAATCGTGCGCTTGCGCCCGATGTTCTCCAGGATCGACGACACCGCGAGCGACGAAGCCATGGCGCCAATCTCGAGAATGGAAATCACCAACCCGATCTGCGTGGCGCTCGGGTGGTCGAAGAACGCGTTGAAGGTGACAAACGTCAAGATCCCCGAGCACACGCCCTGCTCGTACCCAAAGAGTGACACGAAGAGCGACACGAACGCCAGTGTGAAGTACACCAACTTCTGTCCGTGGAAGCGATGGCGCGCCGTGTACTTGCGGGCGTCGAAGTCCATGTGGTCGTACGAATTGCCAAAGTTGTCCTTGTGGCGTGCCGACGAAGCAGACGGGGCCCGGAGCCGTGTTTGCTCCGAATGCTCGATGGTGTCCCAGTCGGCAAAGTCGTCGTCCTTGTCGGAGGCCATGGCGGCCAGGGTGGCATCCGCGTGGCCGTTGTAGCGCACGGGGTCCTCGAAATCATCGTCGGAAAACAGCTGGTCGGCTGCAGTGTGGCTTTGGCCGGGGTTGCCCAACGGAGTGGCGCCGGCGGCACTGGTGGAAACGTGTTGTGGGGCGTGGGAGCGGGAGAGTGCTGTGAGCGGGTTGCCGGGAGGCGCCTCAAATTGTGGAGCGTGTGCGGAAGAGGAAGACATTTCGAAACATCAATTGCGGTTTGGCTGCGTAGATGGCGTAGATATTGTCTAGTGTTGGAGTTTGCACCGCAGGCTGGCTGGTGGAGGTGAGGGTGGTGTTGATTCTTGGGCTCCGCGACTGCGGGCCCGGGCCACTACGTCATCTGCGCGCGGATGCTGGGGAACCGCCGGGTGTGCAGAGAGATCTGAACTCCATGGGGTGCGTTGGTGACGACTGGTTTGGGGATGCACTCGGGGTGTTCTGGGTGTCTTCGGAGTGAATTTTTAGTGGTGTTTCAGCCATGTCTCATTGCCGTTTCTGCTGTGCTTTATCGGCGTATCTGCCGTGTTTCAGCCATGCTTCAGCAATGATTTAGCCATGTTTCAGTGCTCCAGTGTTCCCGTGCTGCACCATCACCCACGTCTATGTACGCTTCGTGTCTTCGCCCGGACTACTACGCTACACTCCAATCCTTCATTTCCGCCTGGTGCCCTGCTTTGCAACCCTTCACATTGCCCAATTTGACCAGGGCACGCCCTTCTCCGAAATCCAACTTCTCTTACTTGGGCCGTGTGTGCAGGACATGCGCTTCGAAGCCCATTTTGCCCCACACAAATCACACCATACATGTTTCTTTCCCGAATCAGTACATTTCCCTTGGGTTTCTGGTGGAACGTTAAATTGACAGTATTATGAACAGCCTACAGTCTCATGAACAGTCTCGGTATAGCCCGCCGCGCCTCGCCAGCGCGCAAGGCAAATTCGAAAAAGCACCTCTAGGTCGTCTTTCTCTTGAGATAGCTCTCAATGTAAAAGGCAGCGAAAAGAGCAGTCAATGGAGCCAAGTACGCAACGTTGATGAACAACGGCAAGGCCTGGTCGGAGCTGCGGATACAGCCGCTGATGCTCTGGCCGGTGATGTCGCTGTAGTAGATGAATGCATGGAAAACCGCCAAAGAGCCGCCGAGGATGAACTGGGAAATCTGCATGGAGGTCAAGGCCCTCTTGACAAAGGTGGGCACGCGGATTCTGAGGCAGGCCAAACTGAAGTACAAGTACATCAAGGAGTGGATAAACGAGTTGAAGACCACAAAGATCCAGATGGGAGGGCTCTGGTAGCGGATACCGCTCCACATGCACATCATGGCGCCCGCGTGGTGGTAGCTCTGCAAAAGACTGGAGGGGCGGCCCTTCAACAAGATGATGACGGTGTCGAGCACCTCGTAGAACTTGGAGATGTAGAACCACCAGCCGAAAAGCGTCAAGTTGCGGTTGGACGTGGTCTGCTGGAACACGCCGTCCTCCAAGTCACACACGGCGTGGACAAAGTTGACCACCGCGCTGCTGGACTGGGTCTTCAACGAGATGCTGGTGATCGTGCGCGAGAACGAGTTCAACATGCCCACGAACGTCCACACGGAGTAGGCACAGAGGAAGATGTTGTGCAAGAGCACGAACAACTTGAACACGCCGAGCGTGGCGATCTTGTAGGGTGCGGCCTTCAAGCGCTTGACGTCCTTTTCGGACATCTTCTTGGCGTCGTCCGCAGACACGCCGGCCTTCTTGAGCTGTCTCTTGACGACAATCGGGTTGAAGAAGTGCACGGACGTGAAGTAGACGATGGCAATGGTCAACGGCGTCGACACCTTCATGGAGGCGTTAAAGACAGCGGTCAACTTGTCGCATGCAAAGGGAGACGCAGGAAGCGGCAGGTCGAATGAGGGAACGGACCAGAACGACAGGTCGGGGAGGCCCAAAGCAAACGACATGGTGAGGGAGGTCCGGCGACGGGAAAAGGGGAATTGGGGCTGGCGTGAAAAAGTTGGAGTTGCGGCTGCTGGGGTCTACAAATACCAGCGGCATGTATCTGTGTGCAGGCGCGGCTGTTGCATTGGTGGGCTGCGGCAGCCAAAGAAAACAAGCAGTGGGCCTGGAGAGCGGACCTGCGGGCGGTCGCGTGCGCCGGCCGTGGCGGTGGGCACGGCTATCGCCACAGGCGCACACCGTGGGCGTGGGCGGGCACCAGACCAGAAATAGGGGCGGCCAGCTGCCGGAAGTCAGGTGCGGTCGCCGGCGCCCCTCGGCCCATTTTCGTTTGTTGGGCCGCGCGGCTGCCAGCGCTGCAAGGTGCGGCGGCACACGCAGGTCGGCTTTGGCTTTCGGGCGGGCCGCGCCAGGTGCGGCCGGCGTTTGGTCCGGGCTCCATGGCCGCGATGGGCGTGGGGAATGTGCGGCCTGCTGCCGGGGACTTGCCGGTATTTTTCGGTGTGTGGTTTTGAGGTGTTCTCCTTTCCCGTCTCTTTCTGCAGTTTCTTCACCCGTCTCTTTCTGAGGTCTCTGGGGCTATTTTTGCTCTCAGGTCTGTTTTCTCGGCGGGCCCTAGGGCCATCGGGCCGATGGCGCGCGCTAATGGCCAACCGCGCGCAGGGCCAACGCTGGAGCGGCCCTGAGATCCGGCGTGTTTTTCAACGGTCCCATCACCGGCTTGTTGGTGATGATGGAAAGCGGGTTCTGGGCACGTGTGGGCGAGCCGTTGCGCAGACCGTGCTTGGCCGGCGACCGGCGTGGCGACCGCTGCGGCAGTCGCTGTGGCAGTCGCTGTGGCAGTCGCTGTGGCAGTCGCTGTGGCAGTCGCTGGGGCAGCCGCAGGCTCTGGCTCTTGTAGGGCGAAGGCGCCTCCTCTATCGACACAATCGGGTTGAATGCGTACGGGCCGCTGGCCACCACGGGCTGGCGCAACTCACGGAGGTAGAGCGCCATCTCGGCCAGTGCTTGCTGGAGCTTGTTCGCGTCGTAGCCGCTGAGCACCACGCGGTTGTGGTCCTCGTCGGCCATCACCACGAGCTCCACGCCAAGCAACATGCGGAACGGAATGAGAATGTGGTCGCGGAACGCCTGGTCCGCCGAGGCCGCGAGCGCGGCAACTACACCCGCTTCGGGCGCCATCTGGATCTCCGCAGACCCGGGGAGCATCGCGGCCAAGCTCTCGGCGCATTGTCTCACGCTGCTGTCGTTGCCCTTGATGGTCACGTCCACGCTGCTGTAGCCGTGGAAGGTGCGGAGCGACTCGGGGAAGTCGATGAACGTGTTGAACTCGTCCTCGAGCCGCGACACGAAGTTGAGGTTGTACTTCATCTCGCGGATGAGGAGGAGGTAGTGGCTCTTGAGGAGCCGGAACCGCACCGTGTTGTACACCACCGAGATGCCGTTCAAGCACAACGACGTGTTGCCGCAGCACTGCGTGACCAAGCTGTCGATCTCCTGCTTGACAAACGCAATGTTGCGTGCGTTTTTCAACGGGCACTTGATGAGCACGTTGTTGCTGCGCTGGAACAGGTAGAGAATCTGTTCCTCCGTCGACTCGGCGCCAGCCGCCCTCGTGGCCGCCGGGCTGCGCGAGAACTTGATGAAGACATTGTACTTCTTCATGATGGACTGGATGATCGACCCGCCGTTTCCAATGAGACTCTTGTGGAACACCTCGGGGATGTTGAACTGCATTTCTGCAGGGAACTCGAGCTCCAACAACGCGCCAGTGCGGACCATCAAGTCGAACGCGGCCACGAGCTCGGACCCGTCTTTGCACGGCTCCACCTTGACGCCGATACTGACGACAAAGTTGAAGCTGCCGGGCCGCAGGAAGCGGATTGAGGCCAAGTTGCCCACGGAGTTCAAGATCTTGATGATCTTGCCGTTCTTCTTGCCTGCCAAGAACTCTCTCTGCTCGTTGGGAAGCTCGAAGTTCATCTTCATCTCGAGGCTGGGGTTGTAGCTGGCCACCGTGTCGAGGAAGAAGTGGTGGGTCTTGCGGCCGCACAGAAATTCCTTGAGGATTGCGTAGAGCTCCGTCTTGTTGCCGGTCAAGCTCATGCCGTGCTCGTTGTATGTGAGGATGCAAGTTTTGCGCTGGCTCACGAGATTGATGAGGTAGTACTCCAAATCCGCGGAGAACGGGCCCTCCAGCATGTGGAGCTCTAGCTGGTAGAACTGGCTGCTGAGGTTGCTCAAGGCCGTGGCGGTGTCGGCCACGGCGGCGGCTGTTTGGCCCTGAATCACCACGGAGAAGTCCTGTGCTTCGCCGAGAGCAGGCATCTGGATGTAGGTGCCGTGCTTGAGCATGGCGGCCTCCAACTCGGGCTGGCAGTTGAGGGAGATCAAGTCCATCTTCTCTTTCGAGAGCTCCATGTTCTTGATGAAAAGGCTGGCGCTCTTGTTGGCGGCGGGGTCGACAAGGGACATGAGGTTGGACACGATGCTCTTGGTGAGGCAGATCTCCGGAATGCTCTCGGACGTCATCCAAAGACACATGTCGCCGTCGTCGACCATGGGCGCCGACTGCAAGACGGTCGGAGCAAGGTGGGGCACGTGCACCTGGATGTTCAGCTCGCGAGTAAGCTCGGCGAAGTTGGCCAAGCCCACGCCGCCCAAACACGGCACCATCGACAAGGGCAACTTGACGCGGCTGACGTACCAGCCCTTGAGCACTGTGCTGATGAGCACGTGCACGTCTGTGTGGGCAAGCGAGATGTTGTGCACGCCGCCCAAAATGTAGATGCTCTTGTGGGCGGTATCGGCGCAGCGGCCCTTGAAGTCGGACTCGAACGGCGCCACGACGATCTCCACGTTGAGACGCACGGCAATGCTGTTGAGGCGCTGGAAGAAGTTGGGGCCCATGGCCTCGTACTCGCCGGGCGCAAGCACGATTTGCTTGACGCCGAGGCTGTTGTAGGCACGGAGGATCTCGATGCGCGAGTTGTTGATGAACGTCTCGTTGCCGTTGATGCTGATGGTGATGAGCTGGTTGTTGAGCTGCGGCTCGACCAACTTGATGTGGTTGGTGTCGCTGATGCCGTTGTAGTTCAAGCACATGACCGTTTGGCGCAAGCGCTCAAGGTTGTCGATGATCCGCACGTGTTCCGGCTTGTGCTGGTCCATGGAGCTGTAGGGAATGAGCGTACGGGACCACTCCAGGTGGTCTTGCCAGAGGCCACACTCGGACTCGAAGAGCGCTTTGCGCGAGTGGACCAAGTACGAGTACTCGAGCGAGAAGATGACCAAGTTGGAGTCCATGGGAAGAAGGGGGGATATTCAAGGAGAGAAGAGTTGTCGAGGGAGTTCTGGAAGAAGTCTCAAAAGGATTCAAAGAGAATTCAAAGGAGCTGAACTGAAGCTGGCTGAATTCAAGAAGGTACGGGAAGCGACGGCACGCGGTGGGTATTGGATGGAGTAGGTGGGTTGCAACAGTGGAACGGGCACACGGAAGGCAACAGTCCACTAAAGAAAGAGCCTGCGGAAGCGGAGGCACTATATAGGATGGGCAGGCAGCAGCAAGGCCGGCGGGCAGCCGGGGCATGTTTGTTCGGCACTCATTAGATGGCCGGATCGGGAGGGATGCAAAATATAGGCCGCGCGCCTTCCGCATCGGGAAGGCGGGATGCATGGTTTTCGTGCACGGGTTCATAAGCGCGCCCGTGCCTCCCGCGATGTTCAGCCGCGCCTACACCTTCTGTCGTGATCTGACTCTGTTCCGTCCTATTGTCTGTTCTGCAGCCTTCTTCTACCATTTGCTCTACTAACCTCCTGTTCTCCTGCTCGTTTCTTCTCTTCTAGCTCCCCACGCGCTTAGTGTCCCAGACGTACACCATCTCGTCCCAGCCCGTGGACGCGACCCAGCCCGGCTCGCCCCACAAGCTGTAGTCACAGCCGAGCACAAACTCGCGGTGCTTGCGCATCACGCCGCGCACGCCGCTGCCGCGCTGCGTGAGAAACCGCGCCTTGTCGTCGGACCGGTCGTTCCACACGCGGGCGGTCATGTCGTACGAAACGCTCGTGAGCTCCGCTCCGCTATGTGGCGACCACACCACCTTGCGCACGGCAAACTCATGGCCCACAAGCTCGTTCATCGGTGTAGGCCCGCGCATGTGGTACGCCGGCATCGGCAGGTGCGAGCTGGGCAGGTCGATGCTGGTGATCATGCGCAAGTCCCACACGCGCACGGCCTTGTCGGTGCCCGCGGACGCAATCACCGTGTGGCGGTACTTGTTCCAATCGACCGAGAGGCACTCGAGGCCGCCGTGCGCCACAAAGTCGAGCTGCAACGGCTGCGGCGCCCGGAGGTCCCAGATGTGGATGTGTGATGCGCCCGTGCAACTGACGATGGTCTGCGGCAGATGTGGCGAGAACGCCGCGTTGTAGATGCACTGCGCCGTGTTGGCCGGGCCCGCCGTGGGCTTGTGCGACACAGGCACTGCCGGCCGCGCCGTCGTGGCCACGCTGGAGGCCCTGGTGGTGTAGTCCGTGGCGGGGCTGAGCGTGGTGAGCGACTGCGCCCTGTTCGGCGCCCACACCTTGATGGTGCCATCCCACGACAGTGTGACGAGGTTGACCTTGTCGACAAGATTCCAGTTGACCGAGAACACCTCGCGCTTGTGCTCCGCCCAGTTCATCACCGGGAACTGCCGCACGTGTGTGTCGAAGAGCTTGACCAGCCCGTCGCCCGACGCCACCGCGAGCTGGTTTTCGTGTGTCTCGCTCCACGCCACGTCGAAAAGCCCGTCTTGTGTTTCCCACGCGGCCTCCTCGCCGATGTGCCCGTTGCTGTCGATGCCGAGCACCATCAACTTGCCGTTGCCCACGAGCCCGTAGTTGGCCGCCGCGGCCACGGCGAGCTTGTTGTCGAAGTACGGCGAGTACGTCACGCCGTAACCGTTGTAGCCTGCGGTGCGGTACGAAAGCATTTGTGCTGCTGCTGCTGCTGAAAGACGCTTGGGGGTGAGTTTGCTGGTGCGCTCATGTGCTGCTCGCGCTGGTGATCTCAGCCTGCACACAATATACAGATAAGGTGTGGCTCTTTCGCCTGAACACCAGGATGGGGGCGTGATGTGGGTTTTGCGCTGTAAATGAGTAGTGTTTTATCTTCCTGGTGTTAGGCATGATCCATTGCTTTTGTGTTTTTTTCCGGTCTTTTTGGTGTTTTGCTGGTGGTGTTGGTGTTTTGCTGTGTGCTGGCTGCCGCGAAAGAAATTGAAAAAGCCATGGAAATCTGCTGTCCTTCTGACGATCTCGATTCATTGTGCTTTTCATTAGGTATACTAATTTCACTAATTGTACTGATTATAGCTTGATGTAGTGCTTTCAACTCATTACTGTGCTTTTCACTCATTATAACGCTTTTCGTTCATTATAACGCTTTTCGTTCATTATAACGCTTTTCATTCCTTATAACGCTTTTCATTCATCAAAGTGTTTCATTCATCATACCGCTTTTAACTCATCACCATGCTTTTACTTCGTGCGTTTTTATTGTCTGGTCTATTTTCTTGTGCTTT
This sequence comes from Metschnikowia drosophilae, assembly GCA_002893705.1. Lineage (NCBI taxonomy): Eukaryota > Fungi > Ascomycota > Pichiomycetes > Serinales > Metschnikowiaceae > Metschnikowia > Metschnikowia drosophilae. The sequence continues at coordinate 12,238 of NXHC01000017.1, forward strand.
TTTAATCTCCAAAGCCTCTCACACGTCGTAGGTCTTGGTGTCAAGGAACTTCACAATGTTCTGATACTCCGGCGCAAGCTCGTTGATGTCAAGCAACCCAAACGAGATGAAATCGCCGGCAACAAGTGCGGCCTTTTGCTGCGAGTACTTGGAGTAGTCGAAATCGTCGTCCGTCGATGAGATGCCCTCCTCGATGACGCCATTGTCCTGCGTGAGATTCAACGAGTCTATTCCAGTGGAAAACTCATACGTGCCGTTGACTCCTTGCTCGGCAGACTTCGATAACAAGCTGTCCACAGGGTCGCCGACCGGCGCTCCCTGAATGAGGCCCCACACCAACCAGAATATCTGCACTGACGCCCGCCAAAAAATAACCTCGTTGTAAAGCTTCCTGACCTCGTGCTCCACCATGGTCGACAAATCATTTTCCCTTATATCTATCAAGTTCTTCACATTCAAGTTGGACGTGGGGAATTGGAAGTCGTACTCAATGTACAGTTTGAGGAAGTTGAGCTGCTCAACCTGCGTGGGGTAATTTTTCTCGTGGATAAAATATGGCCTTTCCTCGTCGTGGTAGTCCGACATCCACTCCGAGAAGTGGTCAGCAATGTCATACGCAGGGAAGTTGGCGCCGGAATACTCGAAGTCAATAACTGCTAGGTCTGCATCTCTTTTGCTGCTGGTGCTGAGCGCAGCAGAGTCACCGTCCACACGAACAATGTCCTTTTGGTCAAAGGTGTTTCTCAAAAGGAGATTGCCATACTGGGTGTCATTATGGCAAAATCGGAGATTGTCCGAGAAATTCTCTAAATCATACTTTGAAAAGAGCCAGTCTTTGTAGCTGAGGACCTTAGATTTGAAAGTCTCCCAGGGCATCAAAAGAACATCCTGGAGCTCTTTCTCGGCCATGGAGGGTTTAATGTCGCTTTCAAACACCTGTATCCACTTGAAGATCTGGACCCAGACCTGTGGAAGAGCAGCGTTCTTTTCCTGTTGCTCCAAATCCACCTTGTAGTGCAAGTCCTTCATTCTACGACCAATCATTTGGGAGATGACGGCATCTCTGATTTCGTCCTTGCCCATTGTGACAAAGCCCTCGAGAAATTGCTCAAAACGACCGTTTCCAAATATACCGAGAAGCTTGGGTCCAATTTTCTTGGATGATAGCCGTATGAGAATGTTGAGCTCCGTTTCACGGTCGATGAGGCAGTCCACGTTCTTGCCGTACACACGCAAAAGCAACAGCGGAAGCTGTATTTGCATGGATTGGTCCTTGTACTCGATCTTGTAGATGGAGTTTGTCAAGGCGCCCAGAATACGCGAGACCAGCATGTTGTCCGCGGCGAGCTGCCTTTTGTGCCACTTTGAGATCTTCAACGCCTTGATGAGCCCAATGAGGTCCTGCTTGAAGAAGTCGAGCGGCAACGTGTTGTCCAAGTTGACATTGATGGTCGGGATGGTTCTTTCCTTCGTAATGTCTATCGCAGTGGGCGTGATGACCAACCGGTTCAAGGAACTGGACGAAAGCGATCTCTTGGAGCCAGTCAAAGAGGGCCGCCTCGTAGAGGAGGTCGAGCGCGAGTTGGCGGTGGAGTTTCTCGTTCTCGAGCGTGAACGAGATCGGCTGCTGTGAACCAGAGAATGAGTGATGTCCATGGCAGCAAGGTGAGGTGGGTGGAGCGGTGGCGTGGGGCGGCGGTCGCTTGGATTCACAGAGGTGCCGGTCCGCAGTGGGGGAGGCACGGGTGTCGCGTTCGAAAGATAAAGAGTCGTGCAGATCGTAATGAGCAGGGGAGCGGCACCAGCGTGTGCGCTATTGCCGAAAAAAGCCGAATCGATGGATAGCCCAGGCAAATGGGCGAAGCCACCGCGGCGCAGACGGTTGGCCAGCAAGGAAAAGCTCCGCTGAAACGAACGCACCGGAGCGGGTATACATTCGGTTCCTCGGGCGGTCAGGTGGCCGGGTGGTGCATGATTTGGGGCGTTCGCTGGTGATTCCAGGGCTGCATTTATGGCCGAGGGCCTCAGTTGACAGTGCTGTATTCCGCGAAAAATGCACACAACCCGCTCGGGGTTAGCTCGAAAATCACGCTCCCATGCGCGCGCCCGTGTTTTTGTTTGGGCGGGGCCTTATCAGTCCTCGTGATCCCGAACCCAGGCTGTGATCTTTTCAAGGTGGCGAAAGTCGAAACGGTTCGGCCACAAACATGAAACATTAGCTGACCCGGCAGGCACAGAGGGACCAGAGCGTTGCTGGCAAGAGCAGACGGTGACGAAGAACATGGGGCAAAAGAAGGAACATGGGGCAAAAAAAAGAACATGGGGTAAAAGAAGGAACAGAGGGGCGAAAGAAGGAACAGAGGGGCGAAAGAATAAGATCAAACAGAGCCGGAAGCAGAAGAACTGAAACAGAAGCATAAGATTCTTCACAGAAAACGATGCATGGCTGTGAAAAGCAACGACAGCCCTGCGTGGCGACCATGTCAACCAGACGCACACGTGTGCCCGTGCAGGGTGCGAGAGCCTGTGCCTGGCCGCTGTCATCGCGCATTATGGAGACGCACCCTGCTGCACAGAGTATAATAGCGGGGCCTCATAGGCCATGCGCACACACAAGGATGTACTGGCAGCACCGAGGCCCAGGCAAACAGGCATGAACAAGGCTTTCGAGCTGAGGTTCCGTGGTGCACGCGCACTCATCGCGGCATCGGTTTTGAGCCGAAGTATGTTCCGCTGCTCCCGCTGCAGACCCATGTCTCAGCTTCCTGCTCGCGAACCTGCCGCATGCAGCGCCTGCCTCAACAGAGAGCGCATTCCGGGATTCGACACTCGGCCCGTACATTCTGGGGAGCAGTTCCGACCCTCCACAGGCAGACCATCGGCCGCGTGGGCGGTCCGGTCCCAAGGTGGCCGGTTGTGTTTTTTTGCTGCGCAGGTTTTTCCGCAACGCTCAGCGCATTCCCCCATTACACGGCCGTCCTTCATCTAAGCCCACCCGACATTGTCCTATAAATAATTTGCTTCCGGGCTCTCCCAACACATCAGCTTGCTCTCTTCTGAACGGGTCCACCTTCCTGTCTGCACGCCCCTTTCTTTTTCTGTTCTCCTCCCTTGCCTCCTGCCGTTTCTTACTTCACTGATTCCGGCGACAAACGGTTACGCTCGCATACGGCCTCCCCTAACATCCTTCACTTTTCTTCTACTCCATCCCCACCCCTTCGTTTCCTTCGTTTCCTCCGATTTCTCCGTTTCGTCGTTTCCTCCGTTTCATCGTTTCCTCGTTTACACTGTTTCCTTCGTTCCCTTCTGCCTGCCATTCTTGCTTTTCCCTTCCTTCCATTTCCTCATTCGCTTTGTCATGTGCCCCGCTAGACCCGTCTCTCTCTACTTCCTTTGAACCCCTCATATTCCCATAACATGGCCGACGTCACGGGCTCCATGAAGCCCTTACCCAAGGTCCAATCCACGCTTTCCATGGCGTCTGCAAACTCGATTCCGCCCTCCGCATCGCTCCAGCTCTTTCCTCCCAGCTATTCGGAGGAACGGGGCTTTTCCCAGAGCTCGAGGCTCCAAGACTCCGACCAGGACAAGCTCGTCAAGTCGTTTGTCAAGCTGTTCAAGAAGCTAGGCATGTATGCCGACAAGTTCGAGTCGAAGCTGACGGGTATCTCCAAAACAAACATCCTTCGCACCATCCTACTTCCATTTCTCCGCCTGCTGGCTCCCTTAGAAGCTGTGTTCCTGCCCACGAGCAAGCTCTACACCAGTTTCATTACCATCTCCACCACCACGCTCGAAAAATGGTGGCGCCTTCTTCTCGTCGGGTTGACGGCCTCTGGCGTCCAGCAAGTCTCTTCCGTTGACAGAACCGCTTACTTGGAATGCATATCCAGAATCTTGGCCAGAACAGAGTGGCTACTGTCCGAGCGCGAGATCTACACAAAATACGTCGACTGCCTTAGCAGCACGTTGGATTTCTGCATCTCCAAGCTTTTATCTTTGAAGATCGTCTCTATCTCCATCTGCGCGTTCGTCGGCAAGGTGTTTGCTTACTCATTTTTTAATCTTCCGGGTGTTTGCAACGCCGTGCTCTTTCTTTTGAATGTCAAGCAAAGCACAATGGATAAGCAGCTTGCAGGTAAAAAACCCCTTCCCTCGTCCGTCAAGAAGACAGCACGTGAAGTCTTCCCGCCTTGTCTCTCCCACATGATTGATTACCGCGGTATCGAGAAGCTAGAAAAGTTGAAGCGTGGAGCCATTAATGCCGTCGTGCCTCCGCGCCATCCTGTCAAGGGCATTCAGGACCCATCTGGTTCATGGGTTAGGCGTTGGTGTTCGAATGACGGTGACATTTTTAACCTGTTCTTCCGTCACTACATCAGCTTAGCTGACTCATACCTCCAAAAGAAGCATTCCGATATTCTGCCCGATGCATTCCCTGGCTTTCATGTTATTCGCAGTTACATCTTTCAGCTTCTCACCATCACCATGCATAGAATCTTGGCTACCAACCAAAGTGGCCCCACATCCATTCAGTCAAAGTCAGGTTTCACTTCGGGGCCCCAAAAGTCGAATAGCGCCAAGCATTCGGCGATTGAGGCACCCTCACCCAATATTGTTTTAAGACAAAATGAACACGATTTTGCCGCCATCACCAAATTGTTCAAAAGTGTGCGTGACATCACTTTCTCCTCTGTCTCGTTTGCTTCTCATATTACTGTTATTGTTGATGAGATTTTGATAAGCGTTGCACGTAACACGAGTCTCTACGATGTGAACAAAACATCATTGCTTTTGAACTTGGTGTATGAATTTTCGATTCATGTGGTAGACCCTTCTCATATGAACTGGGAATTTTGGCTCGGTTCTTGCAGTCTTATGCTCACAGGAACACACCACGTCCAGATAATTACCAAATGTTTCGCATTCTTATTTAACGTTTGGGATAAGATTCCTCATTATTTGAGCAAATACGAAGATCCTTCTTCAATCTCTTATCTCAAAGAATGGCTTACAGAGTCTACCGAGAGTTATAAGACCAACTTTTCTTACTGGCTTACGTCCAATAGAATATGGGTTCTTTATTTTACCCACTGGAATCCTTTGGTCCGTGCTTATTATTTTCGCTTGATTGTGTGGCGGATTATTGGATTCAACAACCACGAGAGCACCAGCTCCATAATCACAACGCGCCGTTTCAAAGTTAAGACGGATTTCATTTACGATCTCATTACCCGTACCATAAACAACGAGGAAATGGTCTCATTGGTCCCTGTGTTGGACTTTTCGCCCGATCTGCCTATTGTCAACCGAAAATTCGGTATCTTACCCAACAGCAAGTCTGCAAAAGATGATGATCTCACTTCGATCATGATGACCACACCAATGACGAAAACAAGCGACCTTCGGAAGACTCACCCTTACGAAATTTTCGATGAAGCGGTTTACACATGTACTACATTGCCTGCAGCTGGCCTTAACCAAGGCAGGGTTTCTCCTGAATTGGAGCCTCTGTCTGGACTGGAGGGTGGATCAATCATCAATTCTCTTGGAAGATTTTTTAAGATTCTCTCCACCGATGATATACGGAGCAAAAATTCAGGCTTCGCTCCGCCCGGGAAGATCAAAGGCTATATGGGCCTGTTGGTCAAAAACGGAAACACCTCCAAATCCATGACCTCGTTGTCCTCGCTCGCAAGGTCGACGAGTCCGCACTTTGGTAACTCTTCACCTAATGGTAGCTCCAACAATGATGGATTCACAGACTCACCCACGACGTCGGACTCCGATTCATCCAGTTTGCTTTCTGACATTTGGAGCAGCTCTTCTTCATCTACTTATTCAATGACATCTCAGACGAATTCTCAGCCTCCAGAACTCACCAAAGCTCCACCGGAAATTGTTCGGCCCGTGCACAAGTTTGATATTATTCTCGATCATGAATTAGCAACATCAAAGTTTGTGAGAATGCAGGCGGCCAAGGCACTGCGGGGCACTAAGTTTTACGAAATGGAGGCACCCGAAACTATAGCATTTACTACAGCTCCGAAAAAACCAAAGGTACCCAGTGTTTCGATTTTCTTGAACTCAGACTCGTACAACAAATTTCACATCACCAGGGGTTACTACGATGTTGAGACTGAAATCACAGTCAAAGCCGAAATTGAGAATTTCGAAGAGTTCTGTGGAGCTTTCGAGACGTCGATTGACTCGCCCACAGACTTGGTGATCATGGGTAGAGCTTTGAATGAGTGGAACGCAATTGTTGAAGATTTTGAGCATTATCTTTTCGAAAAGGTTGAGTCGGACAGGGAAAACTATATTCCTATGGCAGCGTCCAATCACGAGGACGAAACCACCTTGACGGAGATCAACGAAACGGAATATTTTCTGAGGCTCATCCCGTTCATGCCGATCGCTAACTTCACCGAACTGAAGCTTCTCAACGCAGCCTAGTACACATAAAGCCGGTTCTTTTTTTCAACCTTGACGGTCTCTCCAGGAGACGCCTGTAGGAAGTAGGCCAGTGAAATCAACGTGGACAAAACGCAGAATGCGGTGCTCATGGACCAAAACATGCACACGCCGATCAAAAGGCTGGTGTAGTAGAAGTGCACGAGATAAAAGCGCAAGCCGTTCCACTGTATTTCGAAGTCCAAAGAGCTTCGAAACGAGTCTAGAAACAAAAATGGTTTGTTGCTGATGGTGATGACAGACGGTCCCGCCTGGAACGACTCAAGTACTTCCTGTCCGGACATCACGGCGACCGGAAGATCGAGATGCACGTTTTTAAAGACGTCCACGATGATCGGAGGTACCCAGTAGCGCAATTGGTAGGGCACAAATTTGTTCTTTTTCACGTAAATGTAGCGGGCGTCACAATTGACCAACATCTCGTGGTCAAAAGTTACACCGGAAGCCAATTTGACCGAGTATGGTAGGTTCTGGTAGGACGTTTCGTGATTGCAAATCGCTTGGACCCGAAGACGGACCGCATAGGACAAATCCCTGTTTTGCTCCAAAAACTGTAACGCTGCTGAAACGTCCGGTGTGGCCAGGCTGGTCGCTTTGTACGCATCGCTGGAGAAGGCAATGGGCACACGCAGTAGCTCTTCAGGGACGAGCATCCGGTAGAAGCTCAAATAAGTAAGCACCGAGAACGGTAGAAGAACACCAAAAATGGCGCACAACATGATGATCCAGTAGACGAGCTGGCGCGACACAAAGAAGCTAGCCGGGACGATGCTGGACGGCCCTGGTAGCCACATGGCAAAGGGTTGGAGGTTGGGAGGTGGCGGAGAGCGAAGCGCGGATTTTCGGCCAATGCGGGACACACAAGGCTTTCGGGTATGCAAGTGATGTGCTTCGGCTGTGTTTCAGGTTGGTGTCGGATGGACGTCAGGCACGGGGTATTGCGTGGAGCGAGATTGTTTGCGTAGGAGCGGCCGATGGAGCGCGATTACTGTGAGCAAAGTGTTGATGGTAACGCGCGATGCAAGCGCACCGAGGCTAATTTCTAAGCAATAATCACATTCAAACATTCATGATAACGTATGGCCTGCAGCGGAACGAGAGGCCTTAACTCAGAGTCTCCCAATAAAACCGACTTATACCGACTCCCAATATATATAAATTACACAGAGAATAGGCCCCTGCGGGATGCCAGATGCGCCTCCGGCCAAATCCCGATGGCCCGGCACCCGAGCGAAAGGGGCCGCATTCAAAGATGTTAATGCGTTGTATGGCCTCTATGATACTTCAAACCATTCAAGTTTTTGTATCTCTTGCCGCAGACCTCGCACCGATAAGGTTTGTCCTTCTCCATGCCCGCACCGTCGAGATACGGCGTGTTGGACTCGGGGTCTATTATAGAAAAGGTGCCGTCGTCGTTCTCTTTCAACGTCTGGTTCTGGTGGCCATGCAAACGGTGATACTTCAAACCGTTCTGGTTCTTGTAGGTCTTCTCGCATCCGATCACAGGGCACTTGAAAGGCTTGAACTCCTCGTTCTCCATGACGTACAAGTGGCGCGCGGGATCGTCGATATACATGCTGTCATCGTCGCCCATGCTTCCGCCGTTATTGCCTCTGGAGGCGGCCTGATGGCCCAGGTGGTTTGTCATCGAGGGCGTGACGCCCTGGGACCTGTTCATTGCGGCGCGACCCGATCCACCGGAAATGGTCAGGTTGGGCAGCACTGTCAGGCTGAGTGCACCTTGGTTGATTGTCTGCTGCTGGAGGTTGAACTGGCTCGTCGAAGGGTTCATAGTGCTGGGCTGGTGCTGTGCTTGGACGTGGTTGTTGAGAAACACATCGTTGGTGGAGACGGTCTCCATGACGTTGTGCATGTTCATATTGTTTCTGTTGCGATGCGAGTTGAGCATGTGCGAGTTGGCGTCGTTCTGCGGCGAGCCGGAGATGTGGGCCTCCTCGTAGTGCCTGAGAAGATCGTGCAAGTTCGGAAGAAGCTGGCCGCAACACGAGTAATCCTTGCAGTAGTCGGCCTCCAAGTTGGGGAGGTAGCTGGTGGTGTTGGGCGGCGACATCAGCGTGGGGTAGTTGTGGTGCACCTGGCTCATGAAACGGAACAGCCCTCTTCTGGGGTTGATGATGCTATTTTGATGCGGTTGGTGTTGGGCCTGCGAGGCCGTGTGCATCATGACCTCGTCCTTCAACCACAGCCCGATGGTGACTGAGCCCCACGACACGCCTCCCATGCCCTGGGAGTGGGCAATGGACTCCCGTCGGAAGCGGTGGTTGTTGAAGATGGATGGTTGTCTCTGGTAGGTGATGTCGATGGGCTGCGGCACGTTGAAGGCGTCGGACGGCGCCGAGTCCTGCGACGACGCAGCGTTGTCGAAAATGCTGGTGTTGAACATGCGAGCTCACGGAGGGCGGTGATGGTGGAGGGCGATGATGGGTGGAGTGCGCCTGTGTGAAGTACGCAATCGCTCGGGCGAAAGTGGCACGTCAGGGGCGTCAGCAAGCGTTCAGGGGCAAGCGCAGGCAAGCGGCGGCGAGTTTTCAACAGGCTGTCCGGACGGCGAAGGGCACGCGAGGTTCGGGTCGGTGGTCCCGGGAGTGAAGATGCAAAAGTGGGTTCGCTTCTGCCAAGGTAAAGGTGGCGGAATGGACAGAATGCGATTTGGAAAAAAACGGACGAGGAGGGCCCGGAGAGCTGGCGTGACTGGATACGGTGGCGCTTATTTGTAGAGGCGTCTAGGAAGCACTACCTGGGAGGGACAAGGAACCGACAGAAGGAGAAATCCTTGGAAGATAATTGGAGGTGAGATTGTCAGCAGGTGTGGGCCATTCCGCTCCCTTGGGGCGGTGCGCACACGACCCGCTTCGGTCTAGTAGGAAGGAGATGCACCGGTGTACTGCAGGTGCGCACGCTCTTCTGCCGATGTGCACGATCTTGCGATGGCCGTTAAAGTGCGGTATGTTGGCAGCCTTCCACACGTCCTGCCTGGCCGAACCCCCGCAGGTGCCGCCCGGTCGCTAGAGAAGTGCGCCGGTGTTGCGAGACGCTCATTGGCCACACCTGCAGCCGCGCACGACCGCGTGCATCAACACGGCGGTGAGGCTCGCCCTCGAATCAGCATCCGGGCGGCAGCGGCCCCCGGTGCTGCGGCCGCTGCCGCCCCCGGATTCTCTGTTGCACGCGGTGCCCCGTCTGCCTGTCCAGCTGCTGCGACGGCCTTGCCGGGGGTGCGAATTGCGCACGGGTAGAGGTGTCGCACCGCACCGAGGGTCTTGCTGCACAGGGCCCCGGACCGTCCGGTAATAGCTCCCCGGTTTTGGTGGTGCGTCGGTATCGTATCGGGATCCCGCGGGTCCCGGCGGTGTACCGGGGTCTCCTTGGGCCACAGCGGCGGCGGCCGTGGCGTTCCGTTCCGGGTAAGCCCACTCAGGGCCCCGGTGGCCCGTATCACGGCCCCCGGTTTGTGTTGCGCCGGACGCACGTGAACACGGGCACGCCGGGCCCCAGGCCGACCGCCCGGTCCAAATCTGGCCCTGGCGCCGCCTCCCGCTGCAGCGCGCACGTGATGCCGCGCAGCTGCGCTGCAGCACCGCTCCGATCCCCGGATTTCGCTCGGGGTGCAAAATGACATTTTTCACATCAACACTCGCTCCACCGCCGCCTCTTCCCTCCTTTCTCCCCACGCATGCTAGCCCTGCTACCGCACGATGTGCTTGCCGACGCCGCCCGCTGGCTCCCGCAGGCAGACCTCCTTTCCCTCGCGCAAACTTGCAAACACGTCTACTCGGCGGTCCACTCTGAGTTGTACTCGGCCATCGTCATCGACTCGAGTCCCCGGCTCTTCCAGGACGGTCCCAACGCCGCGGAGTCGCCGGCGTTCGCCCAGGCCGCGCGGCACGGCCACCAGCCTGTCGTTGTGCGCTCGCTTTTTGCGCTTTCCAAGCTCTTGAAGGTGCTAGCGGCGCACCCGGAATACGCTGCGCTTGTCAAGGTGTTGGTGGCGCACAGCGTGATCCCGGACATCGCCAGCCACGACTTGCTGCATTTTTTGGCCGCCGTCATGCCCCGCTTGGCCGGCGTGCGTGTGCTCCACTGGTACTCGCGTGTGCACCCGCTTCCGACGCGTCTCTTGTCGCTTTTGCCCCACCCGGAGCTCCTCGTCAGCGTGTGCGGCAACCTCCAGCACGACGGCCGCCCGTTTGGCCAGAAAGAACTTCCCTACTTGCGCCACCTCGACGTTTCGAACGCGTGCACCGCCAAGATGCTCTGCGACATCGACTTGGGCCGCTTTCCGGCGCTACAATCGCTCAAGGTGGCCCGCACGCCGTCCAGCAACCCGCCGGCGTTTTCGTCCCAGCCGGAGCCCTGCTGCCGCGGCGCTCTGGACGGCCACCGCGACATAGCGTTGGCCAGCGTGATGCCGGGCTTTGTGGCGGCGCTCTGTGGCCCGCGGACGGGTTCTACTCCGCTCCTGCTCTCGTCGCTCACGCTCCTGGAGCTATCTTTGGCGCCGCAGGACGCTGTGCTTTTGGCCCGGGCCATCTGCCTCCCGTCGCTCCGCCACTTGGCGCTTAAAAACTGCTTCGAGTATCTCTTTCTGGCCGACGCGCCGCCAAACCCGCAAATGGCCTTCCGCCGCCGAAACGCCCCGCCGCTCACGTTCCTAGACGTGTTGGCGCCGCAGCTCATGGCCTTGCAGAGCCTTGACTTGAACCTCGCCAACGAGCTCTGCCACACCAGCGCCGCCTACAACCTCATCCGGTCGCTTCCCGGCCATCTCCGGGGTTTGGCCATCCATCTCAAGATTTTCCACCCGGGCGGCCCAATCAATGCCTCGGCCATCTTCAGCTGCTTGCAGAAGCACTCACGCTCGCTCGAATCTCTCAGCATATGCTACGACGTGGTGGACCAGGGCCTTGTTCCGGTCTGCGCCCGCCGGAAGCCCCGAATCTCGCTCCGCTCGTACGCGGGCCTCTCGGCCCTCACAAAACTCAAGAGACTTCGCTTGCCGCTCAGCTCCGACCAGGTTCCGGATTTGACCGCGTTGTTGGACTGCCATCTGCACCTCCAAGTGCTCCAGCTCGCTCTTTTGGACCTGTTGGCCACGACACCGCTGGACCTGTGCTACGGCTGCCCCAAGGCTTCGTTGGTGGACCTCTCGAGCCCCAACTGCTTGATAGCGCCCGAGTATTTCGACATTCCCACCTCTTTTGCCGTGCAGGTGGAGCAGAAGCGGAACGAACAGTACTTGGCACTCGCCAAATCGGTGAAAAAAGCCTTAAAGCACGTGCAGCTTGTCCGGTTCGACCTGTCGTCCGAATCGTTGGTTTGTGGGTGTGACCGCGATGGCCAGATGAAGTTGCGTGATGCCTCACACGTGGAGAACTTCGATACCTTGATGGCGGAGGTGGTCGGTGCAATCTAGAGTAAAGGCCCCCCAGAGAAAGCTTTTGAGAAAGAAAGCAATCTGAAATGTAAAGGATCCCAGATTGAAAGCACTCTACGGTGAAAGCATCCCAGGATGGAGATCATCCCTGGGCAATAAACCAAGGGGAACAGAAAGCGCCCTTACAGAACTACACCACAATTTCGGACGTACTCGCTTATTTCTCAGCTGCCTAGCAGCGATTGTGGTCATTACGCGGACCTGGCCGCTAATCTTCTAACTCCACCTTGCCCTTTTGCATGGTGGACTTGTAACGCTCTAATGCTCTTTCCCGGCACATTTTGTGGTCAATCATGGGCTCCGGATACCCGTTTTCCTTGGCGATGGCAGAGCCCTCCGAGCTCAGGAACGGATTGTGGATGGCCTTGCCCTCAATAGACTCCAACTCCGGAACCCACTTTTTGATAAACGTGCCCTGGGGATCAAATCTCTCTGACTGCGTCCACGGATTGAAGATCCGGAAGTATGGCTGCGGGTCGACACCCGTGCTGGCAGAAAAGCCCCAGCCACCGTTGTTGGAGCTGAAGTCGCCGTCGGCGAGATTGGCCATGAAGTACTGCTCACCCTCTCTCCAGTCTATGAGCAAATCCTTCGCAAGGAAGGAGGCCACGATCAAACGCCCACGGTTGTTCAAGTACTTGGTCTCGTTGAGGCATCTCATACAAGCGTCCACGATGGGGAAGCCTGTTGTGCCCTCGCACCACCGCAAAAAGTGGTCTTTGTTGTACTCCCACGGGATGTCCGTGAGCTCCAAGTGGAACGGCTTGTGCATGGCCACAAACGGCCAGTTGCACATGACGTGCTTGTAAAAGTCTCTCCAGGACACTTGTCTCACCCACTCGGAAATACCCGATGACTGGCTCTTGTTGCTCTTGGTGAGCTTCTTCTCCTTGAACAACTCCTGCAAAATCGACCGCGTCGATATGGTTCCCGACGAAATGTGGACACTCAAGTGCGACACGGTGTCGTAGTCCAACGAGTCTCTAGTGTCGTCATAACCCTTAATGTCTTTGGACTTGATGTAGTTGGACATGGCCTCGCGGGCGCCGTCCTCGCCGATAAGCTTGAAGTACTTGTGGAACCGTTCTTTGTCCACGTCGCCGTGCGGGAAGTTGGGCTTCTCGTCCACGTCTAGCGTGCTGTCAAGCTTTTCGGGGGTTTCGAAGATAAAAGTCTGCTTGACCAAGTAGTTGTCGTTGGCGTACTTGATCCACTCCTTGTACCACGGCGTGAACACGGCAAACTGCGTTCCCTTTGACTTCGTTTTGAGCTCGCCCGGCGCCACAATGCAACTGTCATGGCACGGCACGTAGCTCACGCCCTTGGGCGTCAACATGTCCACAAGCTTCGTAAAGTCGCGCAATTCGTCCACCTCGTACTCCATGTTGGAGTACAAATGGGAGATGTTGTATTTCTCCACAAACTGAACAATCAGCGGAACAATGTCCTTTCTCTTGGGCGCCTCCACGGTCACGAGCGAGATGTTGAGGGCCGCCAACTTCTTCTCGAGCATCTCCAAGCTCAACATGCGGTAGTAGTGCTTGAATGGGCTGTCGCAATGAGCCTGGCGTTGTTCGGGCGAGTTCACCCAAAAACACACGAGCGGAAGCTTGTTCTCTTTGGCCAATGCGTACGCCTTGGAGAGCGCGTGGTTGTCGTTGATTCGGAAGTCTCTCACGAACCAGTGTGCCACGGCGTTGGCGGGTTTGACGGCATCGCGCTTCTTGGCCGTTTTCTCGAGCTTGTTTAAGAGAATGTTGTACGGCTTGTTTTCATCCTTGCTGTACTTTTGTGCCGCCAATTTGGTGCTAATTTCCTTGGGGTAGTACGAGTTGGCAAAGTGTGAGAGGCTCTCCAACTTTTGTTTTTTGGCACTCATGGCTGGTCTGGCGTGGACGTGTTTTTATATGGTGGACGCGGGCCGATAAGAGCGAATGATTGGCAAGAAACGGCAATCCAGTTGCTGGGCGGACGATGCTTCGGTGCAGCACTTCTGGGGAAACCTGTGGGAAGCTGGCAGTGGCGGCAGCCAAGTTTGGTGCTTTAAAAGTTGAATGTTGGTGCTCCGATTGCTTGCTAGCGGTGTGCATGCGGCCTCACCGGTGATGCCTTAGAATTGCTGCAAACCCAGCCGGCAGTTCGGTGGCAACGTCAGGGTCCCCGGTGTTAGAGCATTGTAGCAAGCGAGTTTTACATACGTCTCAGGCCGGCAAACTTGTGATTTTGCGATGCTTTTCCGCCGAGACGGGCGCGTGTCCACCTTGAGCATCGTTCTTGGTTGACGCCGCTAGATGTGGTCCACGCGTGCCGGTGGAAGTGCTTACGGCTAGGATTCTTCTACGGCGGTCTTGTTTGACAGCTACTGGGCCGCAGGTCCGGTGTTGTTTCAGTGTTGTTTCAACAATTGTTCCAAATGAGTTTCATCTTTGCTTCACCATCGCTCCAGCTTGGTCCCGCGATTTTCGAAAGTCGCACGCAGTGCGTCACCGTCAATGCGCCACCTGTTACGAGCAGCGACCCATCTTCTCTGTGCACGTCGGCTGACGTCCACGTTGCCTCCCACGCAGACCCAAACCTCCTCGTCTCTGCTCGCACACACGTGAGCGGCAAGCGCCGCGTAGCGCTCGAAACAACAGCGCGGCCGGTCTCAAACACCGCAGCCGTGCGTGGTCGTGCGCAGACGCGCCTGTCAAAGCATGGTCTACCTGTGCGTTTCTGCGGCGCCGACGAGTTGGCCTATGGCAAAACGTATAGCCTCGAAATGCCACGCGATGCCGGAAGTAGAGGCTCGAGGGCGCAGCAGAATATGGCACGAAACCGGGACGCGAGTTGGCGCACATTGCACCGAAATTGGAGGCCCGCTACGCTACCCACTCTTAAAACCCTCAAGAAAAGCTACCTTTCTCCGAACCCTCATGCGTGACACAGGCTTTCCCCACCCGAACTCTCTGCCAAGCTCTCGACGCATACTCTTCTGCGTAGCGTGACTCCATTGCGGCAACGGACAGTGTGCAGAACCCCACCATCCCCAGTAGCAGAGGCAGAGAGTGCAGCAGTGCGAAAAATTGCATTTCTCCGGTCATTTCGGTGGGCACACGTCAGGTGCCAAACAACATGGCCACGCGGCGCCTCGGGCGGGGCAATCGTCAAGACAAACAACTGGACGAGGCGCCCGGGCGCCGGCGGCAGCGGCGCAACCACGGTCTCAGCCTGAAATCTCCTTGAAACAGCTGTCAAACGCAGCAGAAACAGAAACTCCGAGCTGCATGCACACCCTCACTATTTGCTTATGCTCAGCCTTGTTAGCGTGGCCGCGGCCACATGCACACCCCTCCCACCGCTCTTTGCCTTGTCAGCTTCATCTCTCTCTTGAAGGATAACCATGAGGCATGAAGTATAAGGTCCGTGTCTTTCTGGTAAGCGTGGCGCTTCTTCTATGTCTCTTCTTCTTCCTCCGACCTAATTGCTCCTACCAGAACTTTCTGTTCTCGCAGATCATCCCCACCGTCTCCACGGCGCTTCCTGTCAACAGTCATCCACACGCCAAATGCTTGAAGTACTTTGACACCCTACGAAGCCTGGCGCCGTCCCGACCCTCGTCCTCGCGCTACTTGTCATCGAGGCACATCGCCAACCACATCGACCACTTGCGGATCTACCTCAAGTGCCATATTGACCACCAGCTCCCCGAAACAAAAGACTCTGCTGCGATGGCCACCGAGCTCCTCCCAATGTTTTCGGGCGAGCTTCCTCAGACGTCCAAGCCGCACGACTGGTCTTCCTTTCTCTCCGACAAGATGTTCTACTGGTCCCGCTACGTTTCGGCCGCCAAGGGCCGGGGGATCGTCATCAGCATCGACGACAGCAACGTCGACTTTGCGTGCCGGCTACTCCGGGTGCTCGTGGGCATCGGCAACACGCTTCCCATCCAGTTCATCCACGAGGGCGACCTTTCGCGCTCGTCTGTGGCGATTTTGTCCGACGCCGCCAGCCTGCAGCAGGTGGAGTTTATGGACGTGTCGCCCACGCTCAAAGAGGGCTACAGCTCCATTTTCCAGGGCTACAACAACAAGTGGTTCGCGGCGCTCTTCAGCACGTTCGAGGAGATCATCTTGATGGACGCGGACGTGGTGCCGTTCGTCAACCCAGAGGAGTTTTTCAGCATCGACGGCTACGCCGACTCGGGCGCGTTCTTCTTCAAGGACCGCGAGCTCTCCGAGACGCTCTCCGACACCCAGTTCAACTTCTTCTCCTCCATGATTCCCGACAACAACACCTTCTTTGACATTTCTATCGACGAGCTTCAGCTCCAGAACAACTTCTTCAAGTACAAGTCAAAGCACGTTATGGAGAGCGGTGTGGTTGTTTTGCGCCGCCGTTCCCACCTCCCGGGGATCATCATCTCCTTGGCTTTGCAGTACTGGTTCCAGTCCGGCCGCATTATGTACGGGGACAAGGACCTCTTCTGGTTGGGGCAACTCATCAGCGGCAACTCTAACTACACCTTCAACGAGCACGCGGCCGCAGCTATCGGTGTCATGGAGGAAAATAAGACGGTTTGTTCGACGCAGCTTGGCCACTTCAATTCGGAACGGAAGCTTTTGTGGACAAACGGTGCTCTTAATATGTGCAAGAAGAACACCTGGTTTATGGATTACTTGCAGTACCCCCATCTCCGAAAGAAATTCAACTATTCCATTTACGAAATGCGCAAAAACTACCAGAATCCTGTTGTCATGAAAGAGGCGGTGCTACCGGCGTCGCTTGAGATGCTCAATGGTGGTTGCACCGGTCGTATCAAGTCCTACTTCAACAAAATGTACAGCCGGGGTTGCGGTGGCATCTACTACTGCGCGTCCAGTCATGAAGGAGGCGAAATCATTGAGTTCACGCCGGAGGAGCAGAAACTTTATGCTCGCATCATAGAGCTCTGGAACGCGGATTATTAGCCATTCCATCTCTGACGTCTTTCAACACCAGTTGGGGCCTATTTATTAGCATAACGGTATGTATCTTCTTGCCAGCAAGGTGGTACTCAAGTGATACTTTCAATTCTTGTGGGCGAGTTTCAATATATTCTCTTAAACCCTAAGGTGTAGCCTAGTGGCGCTTGAGTTGCTCAATGCCCACGCACTGGAGAGGTTCATTCACCCGGTAGCTGCCTTCCTCGTAATGGATGTATTCCTTTTCATTTCCAGCAAAAGCCAATGGGTTCGGGCCCCATGTAGGAACGTAGCAAAACTCGTTCCACGAACACGTCTTTTCACAGCGTACGAAAGATGACCACTTGAGGTTTTTGAGAAGCTGATTTAATTTCTCCTTTTCCTTCATAAGCTTGTGTTTTTTCTCCAAAAGAGTCAGACCTAGCGTTTCATTGAAATAGCTCCCGAGAATGTGCAAACTGACGTAATGAAGGTCCACGATATGGGTAATAATTTCAATAGCAACTCTGTGTACAGAAGAGAATATCAAGGCTTCGGAGCTGGTCTCGAGAGGGTAGGCGTGATACACATAATCAATGAGGGCGTTTTTGACTATGGCGGCTTTGTCATTGAAGTTCTTTTTCTCTGCTGTGTCGCTGTATCTGCGCACGAAATTGAGCGTACAAGCGGTGATTTCTTTCGTGGCATTCATCAAGGCGTCCTCGGCGTTTTCAGGATAAGCGTACTCGAAGCGGGTCAAGGACGCATTCAAGTTTGCCAACATCGGAGTGAACTTGCGGTCCATGCGGTTGACGGTTTCTTTCCAGTCATTTTTGCGGTTAACATCCACGCCCGGCTTGATAACGCGCTCTAGGCTTGACTTGACCTCCTGTCTCAAATCCTCCGACACGTTGTTTGCTCTGCGTAGGTACGGGTCAGGGTTGAGCCAGGTCCTGTTCAAGAGCGTGACCATGTTGGAGTAGTCGATGGAGATGCGGGCCTCGCCCTCGTTGACCCAGCTTCCGGCCTGGAGCCAGTTGAGAGCGCTCATCCCCTGCCATTCGTCGAGAATGGCCGTCTCGGCCACGTCTAAGGGCATCAGCAGCTTGGGCACCTCCTTGGGGAAGCCCACGGAGTCGGTGATGTTGCGAGAAAGCGTGATGTTCGATACGAGCTCCACGTTTGTCTTGAAGTCGCACAAGACAATCTCGTAGCCGATCTCGAGGCGGATGAAGCCCTGGAGCCCAAAGGCCTTTCCCCATTTGCAGATGCGGTCTGCGGCATCCCGCTCGGAAAAGGGCTCGGCGAGCCCGCTCAAGAGCCCTTGCTGGTCCATTTCTCCGTTGGTGCTTTTGGCCGCGGACTGGCCGTCCAAGAGAATGAGCTTGTCAAATGCCACCGTGTTGCGAAACGTGTAGAGATAGTTTGTGCTGTCAGCAAAGGGAAAGTGTGGCGGCGGCCGCCTTCCGCCGTCCTGGACCTCCTGGACCTCCTGGACCTCCTGGACCTCCTGGCCGTCCATCGCGTCCATCCTCTTTTGGCCATTGGCCTTGCGGCGGTTTGCCAAAGGCGGGCGCGGGGGATCCCGCTGAGCCCGTGGAAAGTGGGCAAAGCTGTAGCTGAACTCGTAGTCCATCGCCACCCACTCAAACAGCTCGGGTATGTCGGGGCTGCTGGTGGTATGGTACATGAGCGTGTTGGGTGCAAGATAGGCCGGGAAGAAGGACACGCCCACGGGGCTCATGTTGGAGTGTTTTTGCTTCAAGGCCGCATTGACGCTGTTGAAGACGGCGGAGGCGTTGGCAAGGTCAATGGGGAAACTGGCGTGGATGGCGGCGGAATCGATCCAGGCCGGCGGGGCGCTGGGCCCGGCCGGGCCAGAAAGCAGGCCGTGGCCGAGCAAAAGCATGGCAAATACGACGTTCAAACCGAGCGAGCACCAGCCGACGAGCTGCGCGCGTTGAGCGCGTTTGGCGTTTCCGTCCATTGTGTCAAGGAGTGTTTTCGGCGAATTCTCCGCCGGCCCTTACTTTCGAGGTGGCTTGGGCCTCTGCAGTGTGCTCGTGGCGCGCGGCTTCGGCCGATAAGCGGCGCCGGATCGGGGTGCGCGGCTTTTCTTGTGCGCCGTCTTGGTTCTATTGGCCTTTCCTGCACCTCGCGGGCTCCTTCACCTCTCTTCACCTCTCTTCACCTCTCTTCACCTCTCTTCACCTCTCTTCATCTCTCTCTTAACCTCTCTCTTTCGTCTCTCTTTCTCTCTTTAGCCCCTCTCTTTCAATATATTCTCTCACGCTTGTTCTCTTTCTTCGTTCTCTTGCTCTCTTTTTCCATAACCATCACCATTCTTCCTCTGATCGTGCCTTGCAGCGGCCCTGCCATTGTTCTCCTAGTGGATCGCTGCCGCTCTCGTCTAAAGGGCTTTTTTACCCCCACCTATGATCGCCCGGGTCCCGACCGCGTCGCTTGCCGTCTCCAGCAGCGAGTGCTATTTAATCTTCCCGCCAGCGTATCTCCAGGCCTTCTCCTCCATCCACACGCCTCCCAATGAAGCTTGTCCTCTTTCTTGCCCTCTCAGCCGCCACCACTCTTGCCGCCAAGTCCAGCCGCCATGACCCAATGCACGCCATAAACGCGCCCGCTGCCACAGAGTATCATCAATTGTCCTCGGCCACCGTGGGGCCCGAAGACGAGCCTGAACTTCCCAGCATCCCAGATATCAGCGTTTCCGAACCCGAGGTGGGTAAAGAGACTAATGCTGCAAAGGAGAGCCTCTCCAGCCATTTGGAGCGCCGGAATGACGTGCTTGTCGACTCCATGCCTGCGCAAAACTTTGCCGACCCCAGAGACCACGCAGATGCCCAGAAAAAGGAGGAGACGGTGTTGCACCTTCTCGACGACATTTCCGATGCCTACGAGTCTTTGGGCCAGCTCATCGAGGTGTTTTTGAGCAGCATCTCCGCCGCTTCCCGCGACGGCTTGGATGTGGTGGCCACCATCAACGACCCACAGTGGCAGCTGAGCGTTGGTGGCGTCATTAAATCTGCCATAGACAACCTTTCCCACTTGTTCCATTTGTTGAATATTTGAGACTCCTCGGGCTTCAGCTGTATTTCGATGGCCTGAGTTTTTGCGGCCATTTTTTGTATATGTGGCTCCGTGCCTCAATGATTTTTGTCTTTTCTGCTCAATGTAGGAGAAGGTCTGCAGCGGTCTGCAACTTTGCTGATAATTTATCTGACACCAGCCGTTTCTTGCCCTTTGCTCTTTGACGGCTGCGAAAATCTGTGTGCGAAGTGCGTCAACGCGCGTCGTGAGACGAAGAGTCGCACCCGCGATGACGCATAGTGGTTTACTCACCGCTGGCTTTTTTTAGCCGTGCAGTAACGATTCTTTCGCTCTGATGAATTAGCCGCCAAGTCGATAGTCACGGGCCCATGCACCACATGAACCAGCTGCCAGGGCCGCGTGGCTCACAATGTGAAGCGGAAATATCTGCACAGTTTTGGTACCAGATCGACTACTAGCTTCTGATTTGTTTTTACTACTGAGTTGCAAGTACTCTCAACGTCTCGTCTCCACCAGATCAGCTATGCACTCACCTTTGCAACTTTATCTCCTCAGTTTACTCTGCAACAATGACATATTTATGGAAATTAGGCGAGAAGCTGAGCTAGCTATTCCCTTTTAATTTGGACATTCCGTAAGCTCATGCTTTTAGAAAGCCACTCATCCGTCCTGAATGCCCTTTTATGCACTTCGCAACTCTTAAATTTTGTAAATAAACAACTCCATTTCTGAAGCATGAGCCGTCTGCGTTTCCGTTTCTCTTCCCATGCCCCTATCTGAATTATCAGTGGTAATATTTAAAACAGCCTCTTAAAGGGTTTATTATACAAATTTAAACAAATGCCACAGCTGTAACCTCTCGAAATGATGGGCTGGATTATAAAACTTTTGACTCCGGAAGTAACAGGAAATTGCAAATAAAAATGTTCTGTTAGAAAAGGAATGAATGCGCTGTGAGAATGAGCAGCTAACTGATCTGAGCTTCGAGTTTTACTGATTCTACTGCAGTCTTTTTCTGGTGATTCTACTGCAGCTGCTTCTTGTGAGACTTCTGCAGCCTTTCCTGGTAAGCCTGCTACAATTGTTGCCGAAGTGCCGTCTCCTGATGACCAATCTAGTGAGTGTCCATCTAGCACTGAGTTCACTGCTACATTGACCACCACCATCATCGGTGTTGTCTCCGAGGCAGCCAGCTTAGTCATCGTTACGCCCAATGAGTTCGAAACGTACACCACCTTGTCCTTGTTTGGCATGCATTGAATACACCACGACTGTGCCCAGTGCAGATGAGTCTGCATCTGAAACCAGCTTAGCCGTTGTAAACGATCCTTGCCCTGAACGACCGCATACAGCACGACAGCCACTGAGGTCATTGGCGGATTGAAAAATCTGGCTGCGTTA